>JAEUWP010000265.1:0-10131 GCA_018524725.1 Podaxis mareebaensis | reverse complement strand
ATATGCCCACCGCGTCTTAGCAGTAGGTTTGCTTGTAGCGGTATAGAAATGTAGAATTCAACAACAACAACAACAACAACAACAACAACAACAACAACAACAACAACAACAACAACAACAACAACACACGTGATCGTGAAATCCAGGCTATGACGCCATCCCCAAGCTATTCATCTTCTAGACCTCCCAAAGATACCAACACATCTCACATGTCGCACTTAGATGAAGAGCCAGCCTCAACAGAATCCACATCAGAAGTCTTCAAGAAAACTCTGGCGACATTCTCATACCAACCAACATCACCCTCCAGGCCTAAAACACGGACCAATGAAACCCCAAAGCCCTCAACACCACCAATAACTAAAGAACCCCGACGAAGTCCAAGAAAACCCTCAAATCAACAAAAGACAGTCGAAAGACCTCCCATAACACGTTCTCCTTCATCTTCAAAGATAAAAAGAGGCTTCGCACCCCCAGAGCGATATAGTCATCTAAACGCCTTGCAGGATTATCTCCAACCAAATCTTGATAGTACGCTTCTCCGTCCTCTTATTCCTTTTCTGCCATTTACTCGACCACCGCTGTACTCAAGTTGTATTCTGTGGGATCAAGTACCACCATTTCTCACTTAGACCCTCTAAACCTGACCACCACATCCAACAGTCCCGGGCAAAAGTCTGCTGAAATTGGCCACCATTTCGGTGGTCCCACAAACCATTTCTGGCCATGCCTACACGAATCCGGTTCGACTCTAGCATCTCCACATGTACTAGAACAGCACCTTACCATCCCGTTATAGGTCTAACAACAGAACGCCTCCAACCAACCGAAGATTCTACACTCCCAGAACGTTTCTCCATCGGCATAGTACAACCTCTACCACCGACCGCATCCACACTCAGACTAATTGAATCACCACACAGACTAACCTTGTCTCCCGTCCCACAGCCGAGGTTCGATCTGCCCACACACCTTACACTAAACCACAACCGTTAATTAACAAATCCCAATATAGCAAAACGAGCTCTCTCGAGCAGAACAAATCGCCGGTGTCCCCGCACTCCTCGACAAAATCGCGCAATACCACCCGCGTATAGTTTGTTTTGTCGGATTGGGGATAACTGAGATTGTCAAATCGCAAGTCCTCAGTGTACGTTTCGACTTTTTTTCTCCTTCGACCTAGTACTACGTACTGTCCCACTGATGCTTTTAGGTAGAAATCGTTTAGGAAAGCGGAGAAGGAAAAGGATCTACCTTCGTTTGGTCTACAACCGTTTAAGTTGCAATATGATAATGGTTCTGGTGAGCTTTTGGTTTCAATCTTTTGGGAATGGCTAATTTGATCTCAACCGACAGAGACTTTATTTTTTGCGGTGGCTAGTACTTCTGGTCGAGTCGTCAGGTACCATGTGGGTAACGGACTTATATCACTGATGGTGCGAGACGCTGAGATGAATTTGAAGAAAAAGCATAAAGTGGAACAGTTTAGAGAGTTGAAGAACTTACTTGAAGAGGTTAAGGCTGGCGGATTTGATACGAGTAAGATTTTTGTTGTACAACGATGAATAATATGTTCAGGGTACTTCTCGGTGTATCGAGTTTTCCTGCCTACGATTAATACGATGATCAACTGTCGTGAATTAAAACATTGTATTCCATAACTCAATCCAGTCTGCCGCTACCTGGCCGTGGACAACCGCTCGGCTTCTGCTCAGATCCCATCAAACGGAGTATTCCCGACCTGGTTGCCCTCTCGCAGTTTTGAACGTATTGACCGTCTTTTACCTCCGAGATCCATTTCCGCCTAGTCCGTGTAATTCCCTACTTGACGCCCACGTATTTTGGACGCAAAGACCAGGTTGATCAACCGCCTCACCGACGCGTTAGCCGCCACCCTGAAACATGCAGTACACTTGGCAATGACGATCCGCAGGGTAGGGTTCTTCAAAGCTTCTTCGACTGGCACCTCGCGTGGTACAACGTACAACCTTCAGAAGGTCCTCGGAACAGAACAAAACAATCTCCAAGCGATTATGACCGAATTTGATGTTTGTCAATATACCAAGCGAACATTCCGTCCAATACTTCATCCGGCGGGCGAAACCTGGAGTTGGTAGATAAATATTAAACGCCGGGTTTCGTTGTTTGATAGCCTGAAGTCGTTCAGTCGGTCGAGTAAGCTTACGCGAGTTCTGTCGACGGATGTGAAATGGTTATAGATGGTAGTCGAGTCGGTGGGTAAAGGTGTTGGAGCCTCAATTTTGAGACACTGGTTAGTATGCATCTACCTCTTTGGTAGCCCAAACCTCAGACGAAGGGTATCGCAGGGAGAGATTAGCATGATGACAAGGAAAGTTTACTACCCGAGGCCATAACCTCAGGCATCTGTGATAGAACGATTAAATGACCCTGGGTTCCAGCAATTTCATCCACACAAAGGACACACTCGTGAATCGATTCCGAATACTGGAGAACTATACCAGCCTCGCATCAGGTAACGCTCGGAAGCGGCGCACTCGCGGGGCCATAGCCTCATGCATTCGCGATAAAATGATCAGACGACCCTGGGTTCCAGCATTGCCATCCACAGAGAACGTACCCGTAAGTTGATTTTGAATACCATCAGCCTCGGATCAGGTAGTGCTCAGATATTTGAACCGCGCACCTGCATGAAATGGTCCTGACTGCTGGCGGGTCACTCTCAGAAGTCCACCCATCCGACATATTGAAAGGGATCGCGAAGATGTATTCGTGTCTTTCCGGGTGAATACGATACGTGAAAACTTTCCTGATGTCTGAAGTTTTTCGGCGAAGAATCAATTCTGGGTCACGTCTTCCGGGGGAATGATATCCTTTGACGCGCGAAGCCTGTCCTCGCGAAGCAGGAGACCGACAAACAGATCAACCTGAGCATTCTGTGTAGTATGATAGCCGACGGCAGGGGTGCGCTGGGTATCACTGAAAGACGGAAATCCTGATCCTTACTCAAATCCGTGGACAAAAGTGTGTCCTCAAGCTCTAAAGGTCAAGGACGGGGCTTCATGAACGTCATGATGTCTTGCTGTCTTGGCATTGAGAGGTACTCACTAATATATGGCATATGCCTCCCATCAAAGCCACGGGCTTGACTGCAACCGAGAAGCCGCGATGTCTAATGAAACTGAGCAGCAAGAAGGAAGCAACAATTGTGCCTTGCCATTGGGCCAGAGACTGTGGCCTATCCTATGCCGAGGTGAGCTACTTATAACATTATTCCTAGCACATCCAAGAGCGGAATGACCGATCAACTGAAGGGTGCGTTTGGTCGAGATCGAGAGGGCTCTTGGTTATTTGAAGTGCGCTAGCTGGTAGGCTGTACTTGGGGTCCGATAGTGGGTTCTACGCCATGGGCGCCTTACCCGTCATCGTAGAAGGGCAGTTTGGTTGAGAAGCGGCAAGTCCAATAGACACTAGTGCGGGAGATAACGCGCTCTGCTCCGATGGATCTGGGCACAATGGAAAGGCGGGAGCAGCAGCAATCCTATACAGGGGGAACGATACAACCCCTCTCCGGAAGTTACAACTCCACCTCGGAACACTCAGGGAACACACAACCTACGAGGCGGAGGCAGTGGGTTCAATACTAGCCATGAAGCTGGCAAGCATGGTAGTGCACCCCAGGGGAAGGGAAAGAGGACTGGAAAGGATCACACAGATCACACATTACACGGACAACCAGTCGATCATCAAAGCACTCCAGTCAAGAAAAGGGAAATCAGGGCAGTATCTGATCGAAAACTTTAGAAAACAAGCTCAAAAAGTCTCACAGAATGGCACGAAAATCAAAACCCGCTGGATCTCAGCCCACTCAGGTGTCGGGGGTAACGAGACAGTTGACTTAGCAGCCAAAGAAGCCACAGAAGGGACATCCAGCCCAGCAGAAGACCTGCCGAAGCTACTGAAAAAGCCCCTACCAATCAGCAAGGCTGCCCTAAAACAGGCTAAAACGGAGGAAATAAACCTAAGATGGAAAGCAGAATGGGCAAAATCACCACGCTGGGAGCGAATGAACCAAATAGACCCAGACCATCCCTACAAGAAATTCAGAAAATGGAGGGACGGCCTCACACGAAACCAGGGGAGTATATTAATTCAACTAAGGAGCGGTCATCTGCCAATTAATGCATACCTTAAAAAGATAGGTCAGAGGGACGACGACAAATGCGATTGGTGCTGGGAAAGCACAAGACGTTACATCCCAGAGACCATTAAGCACTTCATTCTGGACTGTCCGAAGCACGACAACGAAAGGGCAACAATGCGGAAGCAGTTAGGCAGAGGAAACTCTTACGAACTCAAGAAAATCTTCGCATCAGAGCAAGGAGTAAAGGAGCTCCTAAACTACCTAGACGCAACGAAGAGATTCAGGCAAACCATGGGATCGCTCAAGATCAAGGAAACCAACACCAACACCTAGACAAGCCGCACCAACCCACCCCAACCCACACATTACACCACCCTCAAAAGGCCACCTCGACGATCGTTACTTAACGATATGAACCAGAACGCTGGAAGGGCAGGCAACAGACCCCTCCCAGCCTGGCCGACAGCCAGCAAACACTCAGAATCAGGATATAGGAACAGATGGCGACGCGGGGAGGGAGGTGATGCTTCAAACGGCGTTTCCGTGCCGGACAGTGGGGGGAGCGAGCACTGGGGGTGCGCCGTCCACTGGGCTGAAGCATACCTGTGAGGCTAATCAGGGCATAGGGCCCTGGAAACCACTCTCTTAGTCGTAGGATTGCGATGTCCGTCATGTACAGTAGTTACGTGGACAATAAAATGATAATAATAAAAAACGCGCTCTGCTTTCAAGACTGCCAGGGGTCACCATGTGCCGACAGTCGTTGATTTGCATTAACCTCTACCTAGTGGTTCGGGCAAAAGGCAGTCTGTGTTGTTAGTGGAGGTCGTGCGGGGGCATCCGGGCAATCATTACTTAAGGGCGTCAAGTCAATGTGGGGGAGAAATTGGCGGAGAGAGAACGATAGCCTTTCTTGAATCATTGTCATCGAGTGACTGAGAAAACCTGAGGGTGCAAGGTCCAGTTTTCAAGCTCCAAGCTTCAAGATCAAAAGCGTTCAAGACTCGGTCAGGATATTCAAGACTTCCAGGGGGTTCGGATGGACTGACCAAGTTCGCTTAAGTAATCTAGAGTCCCGGCGAGAGAAAATCTGGTCCCTTGCCTTGCCAGCAATTGACGATCGAAACTTATTCACCAGGTCCAGCTGTCTCCGGATATTTCTTTCCTCCTCTAGGCTAGAAGCACTCCTTTAGGAATGGCAACCCTAATCATGGAGAAGTTGTTGGCGGGTTCTCATCAGAAACACCCACAGATTAACCTCATGGTATGTATGCCTCAGGAGATCTGCTTCTAGTCCAAGCGCGGGAACGTGATGGGGCGATATTAGGGGCTAGATACTTGCGTTAATAGTTACGACGAAGGTCTTCAGAGTTATTCCCGTCTTCAGTTACCTCGGTCCATAATGGCTCCCCGTGTTGATGGGCTGTTGGATTGAACTAACCTCCACCTTCTCCTAGTACATACTGCATCCGGGCACGACCTCCTTCGGCCGACTGTGTAAGGCTCGTACGAGGACTTTCTTGCCATGCCTCGTTCGTGGCAATATCGTATGACGTCGGACCTGACCCACAGACGGAACACCAGGCTAGGTCCGGGCACGCTGTGCGGTCTGAGTCTAGGCAAAGCGGATGTACTAGGAACCTCTCAAGACAGCGAACATTTGTTCATTGATCCATTGGTCAGTTGACTATATCTCCAAGCGCCATGCTCCGAAGCAATGACTGCCATTCACAACGTCATCCACTCCTTTTTGCTCAAAAATGTCTCGAGGTGTCCAAATTCGGCTAAATTTCTCGTCAATCTGGGAACGCTTGCAACGAGCCTTCGACACAGCTGACCCGGACCCACTCTCTTGTGGCTCACTTAACCGTCTATTACCCTTTACCTCGGATCGGATCCTTTGCGACATGCTTCGGAACGTTTTCACTTTCCCTCGGCTTGCGCAGCGTCTTGGCCTCACAGGTTCTCGTTCCGCTGAAGTCGCGTGCTTTCTTGATCTCAACTATGGCACTGCTGCCGCTCGCGTCGCTCGACAATTGAGGGGACCGAGTCATGTATACATGCACTGCTGGTCGGTCTCGTCTGCCCGGCGTAGTCTCGGTTGCCGAAATCAATGAACGACCCGACCTCCCTTCTGCTGTATGGCATGCCTTCGCCCTCCCCCAGCGCTCGGTGGAACGTAATCGCTGTGGACTCATTCCCTCATTCGAACCAAATGATTGCTACTATCACAGGTTAAGTTAGAATCTCTTTCAACGTCATTCTGCTATCTATGAACTAACGCACCCCATGAGTGAAACAGCGCCGCCTTCGAACACAGTGCTTTCATTCACTGGAGCCAGCTTCCATGAGGCTTCTTCTTTACCTCACCCACACGCGTCCCGGCACCTTTGTCATTGCCAATTCAAAAATATACTGCTTCTGGTGTAGTCTTTTCCCAAGGTCTGATGTTTTCATAGCCAACGAGGCACATGATCGACACAAATTCTCGGATGTTCGGAGGGGACGGAAGGAAGTAGTTCCCACATACCCACGAAACACGCTAAAGCCAATCCAGGTCCGCCACATATCTGCGCTATGGGATGATTTGTCACTGGTCACTATCCACTGGTCTGCGGAACCTTGCTATTCCTGCTCTTCTCTTTTGTTCCTATGGTCGCTACTTCTGATAGTGAATCTTATGTCACTGGACGTGCTTCCGGCTCTTCGTCAAGGCATCGCACGGGGCACGCCCAGATGGGCGCAAGACGTAATGAGTCCTCAAAACGACCGATTGGCGAAGGATTTGCTTCACTGAAGATGGTATGCTTCGAGCAGGGAGCACTACTACAGTCCACCTAGCCGATTATCGCCATCAATCTTCACAAGATTCTCGCCGTGTATCATCTTCCGTCTTCTATACCCTGGAATCTGTAACGTATCCCACGACCTCCTGATATAGACTGTTCTCTCTCCTGACTCCAGCTTCTCTCCAGCCACTCCACCAAGGCCGGAATATCAACACCGAGAACATCTTTTTCAAATCTGTGGGTTTGGAGTTTGGGGGGTATCTGTCGTTCGCATCTTACGTCAAGGGGACCTCATAACTTATATGGTATGTCGTGAATACAGGAACACTTCATGTTATGCGAGCCTCATGGCCTGATCTGGAGTGGTGGTGATAGATGATAGATATACGGGTTTGTGGCGGGGAACCATCACTTCGAATAACTGGGGTTTGAAGGTCTCCTATGTTTCTTATGACTTATGACGCATCAAAGAGCAGGAGAAGGAGGAAGTAAGGCTCGGCGTCAGCGTAGGGAAGCGACGTTCAAACTATGAGTACAATGGCCAACATAGACGAGTTCGGCATACGGTGATCCTCGTCCTTTGAGGGAATTCCCAACCAACCTCTCGTCCATCAAGATGAGCAAGAGCTCAATATCGGCCGCACGATGTGGACCATGCCATAATTCTCCAGGACCCAGCAGAAGAGCTCCATCCACCGGAAATAGCATAGTCCAAAGCTCATGAGACACGGTCAAGACCATTTGTCAGGGATGGCGCGAAGAGTCCCCCACCAGAACCCCGCTGTGACTATCATACACCCGCCTCCCTCACCGAATCATATGTCAAACGCGGCCCACGGTCGAGCACTTCGCTAACGCCTCGAAAACCTCGACATTCCCAAATCGGCGTTCTCAGCCCCTAGCCCATTTCAACATTGTCACCCCGTTTTACGATTAGATTCGCACCCTCGGCATTTAACGCTTCAGCTTCAGCCTTAATCAAGCTCTGATTTCATTTGCTAAAGCAGGTCACATGGAACACGGTCAACGTACCGATATGATGGGTTGAAATTACTTTCTTGGGTATGTATTGGTGGAGCTATTGGTAACGCTGCTGCTAGTGAAGATCTCCTGTGTTGAATTGCAATTTAGATCCGGCTCGACTGTGCGGAACCGTTACAGCTGGAATAATGTACTGTGGAAGGGGCATTGCCCGATACCTTCAGTCTTCAGCAGGATCCCGGAATGTCTCCGCGTGCTTGTTTAGCTCCAAAGCACTGCCTTTTTCAAGAGTCAGCCAGGCACGTCTAGACCCTCCATCACACCAAAGAAAAGTTGAAGTGGCTTCCTTCGGCGGAAATCCTAGCATTCCTCGAGTACGCACGATCTTTCATTGAACGCTAGAGAACCCGTGGAGGGAAATGAAACAGGGACAGCGTTTCAACGATCAGACTCAGACGCACTGGTCACAGCGAAGGAGACCATAGCATAGTATGGAAGGATGAGTTAGGCCCGGAGTCGACGCCACGACTGACACTAGGCCTCGTGTATTCCTGTCACATTCACCGCCTTTGAACGCCTAGTTCGTATCTCGAAGCACCAAGCAAAGCAAAAATTTTCAATCTAGAATGTTCGTGGACACAAAACTCCAGCACCGCCATGGCAATACATTGAACCACATACCTACCAAGAGACTTGTCAGTCAGCACGTATCTACAGGTATCTACATACCCGGTCGAAAACATGAGCTACTCTGCGTGTTTTACCCCACAGCGATCGAGTGATCCGAGACATACATACTGTACTATACTACCCCACCGTTTCGGTGTGCCCGGGGGTTTCGGTGGTCACGCTTTTGTCACATGTGCCGAAGGCTGCCATCTGAAACTCAGATGATGGAATCATTACATTTACCTAAGTCGATGGGATGTGATGAATAGACCAAAGCTTGATCCCTCACATGAGAAGGCCCCGCCTGTGGTTCTGAGGCGATTCTGAATCAAGAGACGCTGGAAACGCCATGGGCAAGGCATATTGGCCAGCCTGATAAACGGAACTGGATAGTAGTTTGGTGGTTGTGACAGGACTGAGAATCATCTCTCAAGGATGGGTGCCCGTTACATTGGAGTCCGAGGTCGTTCCATTCTTTTTCTTCGACCGACGGAATACTTAGAGCACAAAATCAAGACTAACAGGGCTGACAGGGTAAGCGATGCCGATGAAACGGGCCAGCCTGCCTTAGGGACAAATTGACGAAATGGGACATGTGATGGGATCATTACATTCATGCTCCGACCCGGCATTATCTGGCAAGGCGTGACAATGGGCTCAAAATTGATTTTCGTCCTACTTCAGCTATAAGTTTCAAAAAAAGGCGGAGGCTGTCAGAGATGGCGCTCGCAGGTGCTGTGCAAGATATGAAGCCAAAATATTGAGAGTGTGAAAAGATATTTGCAAAACACCGAAACCCCGGGGTGCACCGAAACGGTGGGGTAGTATAGTATAGCACGTTATAAATTGCATTGCATATCTTCCTCGTTCGATCGATGATTATCTCATTATTGCATAATTGATCGGTGCGTCAAGTTATGGACGAGGGGAGTGATCGGGTTATGGGCTAAGGGAGTGACGGATGGAACGCAAGGTCCACCAACGTTCGGAGGGGTGGGTCTAGATGAGCTGAACGAGCTAGGTGAGTAAGCTAAGGTACAGTCAGTCAGCCGTTACACGTCGATGGGCATCGCGTCAAGCCGGGTATTCGTGAGGAATATTCCGGTCTGATAATTGGGTTCCGGTTGAACCGTTGCGCTCAGGTGCTGCGGCCGTGAGTCAAGGAACGAGCTATAGAGTCGTAGGAGCAAGAAGTCAAGGGGTTAGCTTTAACTCGCAGTTATACTACTTACTTCCAACTATGGCTGTTGCTAAGACGCTATTCAACTCATTTCCGCTGGAAAAATCGGTAGCCATTGTTCAACGTGATTAAACTAGGGCTATCTGTATACTATGACTACATTTCGTTTTAAACTTGAAAACCTTGGGAGTCAGAATTCTCGAAACGGGTTCGACGGTCGGATACAATGGGTGGTGCGTAAGGAGAAAAGCAATCCAATCTACATATATTCCTGCGACGTCATAGTTCATGACGGGAAACTCGATAGAGCGAATACTATCATTGATCGGGAGTTTGACAACGTTTCAGGAGTTTGAAAATGTGAAAGTTTGCCTCACAGCTCACCCTCA